>CM072928.1:83133132-83135632 GCA_036971965.1 Nyctalus aviator | reverse complement strand
CTTGTGCCCGCCCCGCCTGGGGCACCTCACCGTTCCCGCAGAAGCGGCCCTCCCAGCCCTGGTCACAGACACAGCGGAAGTTGCCGATGCCGTCGATGCAGGAGCCGTGGCTGCAGCAGGGGCTGTCGCAAGGGTGCTTCTCCAGGGGCAGGGCCGCGCACTGGTCCCCGTCTGCGACACGGGTTTGGGTCGGCACAGGTGCCGCCCCGACCCTGTCCCCCAGCCGCCCGGAGCCCGGAGCACTCACCGGCATACTTGAACCAGAAGTCCAGCTGTGGGAGAGAGGCTCGCGTCAGCGCCGCCCGCTGTGGGACCCGGGCGCCTCCGTCTGGGCAGGGGGCTCGGCGGCCTCGGGGGCAGGGGAGAAGGCTTCCGGCAGAGGGTCAGCCTGCTGGTCGCCAGCCCGGGGGACGCTGCCCCAGAGACAGGCCGCCCCTCCTCCCTGCACCCAGACGCCCGCCCCGGCCGTCACCGACACTGCGGCTCGGCACGGAGGGACTGGGCGCACTGCCTGCTCCCAGCCCGCCTCCCCGGCCTTTCTGCAGCAGAGTGCCCCGAGCTGGGCAGCGCCCGCCTCCTCCCGGTGGACAGGTGGTGCTCCAGGTGGCAGTCGCTGCTTCTCTAGCCAGATGCTGCTGGAGCTGGGGCCGCCCCTCCTGCAGCACGGCGCCCCCTCAGAGACGAGGTGAGGAGCCCGAGGCGGGGGAGGCCTGCAGCCCGCCCGGCGGCCTCGCTGAGGAGGCCGCTGGGAAAGGGCAGCGGAGGCCGGGAGGGAGCAGACCAGTGCCCTCAGCCTGGCACCCTGGCGGAGGGGACACTGCCTTGGGGGGAGGGCCCTGGGACTGTCAGGAAGCAGAGTCCGCCCCTGCCCCAGCCAGCAGCCCGGCAGGGCCGGAGGACACGGCCTGGGCCAGGCAGGCTCTGCCCTGAGAACCAAGCTGGCCCAGACTAGACTGTGGGCAGATGTCAAGGCAGGTCCCACATCAGGCCACAGGCTGTGGGTGAGAGGACAGGTGGTGGCCTGCTGGTCCCCGGGAGGAGGCAGGAGGAGAGGGCGGGCTGCAGGCCGAGCGCGACACCAGCCCGCGCTGCCCAACGCCTGTCTGTGCGGCCACCGGCCACGGTGCCAGCGGACTTCATTCCGGCCCACGGCCCCCGGCCCCCGGGGGCCTCCCAGGCAGCCCCACCGCTCCAGGCCCACCAGCCACACCCAGCGCGCAGCCTGCCCAGCGGGCCCTTACCGTGCGGTCCATGTCCTGGAAGTACTCGTGGGCCTCCTCCAGGTCGCAGAGCTCCTCCCTGCACTCGCGCTCCAGGTCGCTGGCCCGCAGCTCCTCCAGGAAGGCGTTGGCACGCTTACGTATCCGCAGCACCTGGTGGGCCCGCTCTCCGCTGGAGAACACTGCGTCTGGTGTGGGGGAGGGGCGCTCACTGGAGAGCACTGCGTCTGGTGGGTGTGGGGGAGGGGCGCTCACTGGAGAGCACTGCGTCTGGTGGGTGTGGGGGAGGGGCGCTCACTGGAGAGCACTGCGTCTGGTGTGGGTGTGGGGGAGGGGCGCTCACTGGAGAGCACTGCGTCTGGTGTGGGTGTGGGGGAGGGGCGCTCACTGGAGAGCACTGCGTCTGGTGTGGGTGTGGGGGAGGGGCGCTCACTGGAGAGCACTGCGTCTGGTGTGGGTGTGGGGGAGGGGCGCTCACTGGAGAGCACTGCGTCTGGTGTGGGTGTGGGGGAGGGGCGCTCACTGGAGAGCACTGCGTCTGGTGGGTGTGGGGGAGGGGCGCTCACTGGAGAGCACTGCGTCTGGTGGGTGTGGGGGAGGGGCGCTCACTGGAGAACACTGTGTCTGGGCTCACTTGGTGGAGGGGCCTGGGATGGGGCCAATCGGGGTGAGCCTGGGAGGACCCCTCCTCTCCGTCTTCCCCACTTGAATAGGGGCTGCAGGCGGGGCCCGCAGACCTGACCATCAGGCCCCCCAGTGACCTCAGCCTGGGGGGTGACCGGGGCAGCCCTGCCCTCTGCCCTCAGTGCTCAGGCGAAGGGGCGGGCATGTGCTGGGGAAGGTCCAGAATGAGCTCCACCCGCCGCAGGCCCACGCCGCTGTCCTCAGCGGTCACTGAGCAGCCGCCGAAGGCCGCCTCCCCGGCACTGCCCACCGCCGCCCCGGCGACAGGCCGCCGCCCAGTGAGGACCCGCAGCCTCCTGGCTCCGCGCGCTCTGTCGTGGACAGGGCAGCTGGGAGGGGGGGGGGGAGGCGAAGAGAAGCTTGAGAGAAAATGCACCGGCAGGAAGGTGTGCCTGAGCGGAGGTGGAAGCTGAACAGGGAGGGGCCGGGGGAGAGGGGAGGAGAAGGGCAGCCTAGGCAGAGAAGCAGCTCAAAGGGCAGCATAAAGCCCAGCCAGTGTTGCTCAGTGGTTAGTGTGTCAGCCTGTTCACCAAAGGGTCTTGGGTTTGATCCCTGGTCACATGTGTGAAGGTACCAATTGACCTGTCTCTCTCACC